>CP114500.1:9022500-9024071 GCA_027186245.1 Coriaria nepalensis | reverse complement strand
ACAACTGTTTAAACTTTAATCGTGTTAAACGTAAAACGTTGAAACTTGAATACGTGTAAACTTAAACTGGGAAACTTGACGGTAAACTTGAAACTGGACTGGAAAACTCTGTACTGTTGAAACTGTTAAACGTTGGAAACTGTTAAACTTTAAACTTGTAGACGGGTAACTGTTAAGACGTTGGAAACGTGGTATACCGGTGAATCGTGAAAGCGTGTGGAAACGTTGTAAACTTGAAAACGGTGAAACGTGGTTTGAAACTTTTCTACGGAAACCTTTAATACGTGTAAACTTTGTAAACTGTTGGTGAGAACTGTAAACGTGGTGAATCGGGTATACGTGAAACATGGTAAACTGTTAACTTGAAACTGTGTTAACTTGTAAAACTTGTAGAACTGTACGAAACGGTTAAACTTTAAACTGTAAATCGTGGATTTACGTTATAACGGGTAATCGGAAACTTGAAGACGGTAAACCTTGGAAAGCTGTAAACGTGTTTTAGAACTGCTAAACGTGTGTACGTGGAAACGGGATTCGGGTCACTACACACACCCCACCCCCTGCTGCTGTCTTCGGTCCCCGCGCGACTAACGCCAACCCCCACACCCCACCCCCCACACCCCACCCCCACCACCACCCCACCCCCCCCCAGACCCGACACCCTCACAACCCTAAACCCCTCCCCTCCCCCTAGCACCCACAAGACACCCTCGCCCCCACCACCGCTAAACCCTACACCCCCTCCAGCCAACCACCCTACCACCCGTCAACCCATCAAACCCTCACACCCTACAGCCCCTCAACCCTACAACCCTAAACCCCTCTAACCCCTAAACCCCATCTAAGACCCAAAACCCATAAACCGCTACAACCCAAACCCTACCTACCCAAAACCCTAAACCCGTCACCCCAAAACCCTAAACGACTGAACCCTAAACCCTAAACCCTAAACCCTATACCCAAACACCTAAACCCTAAACCCTCACCCCTAACTCCTGAAACCCCTAAACCCTAAACCCTACAACCCTAACCCCTACCTAACCCAAAACCCTAAACCCTAAACCCTAAACCCACATACCCTCACACCCTAAACCCTATACCCTACCACCCTAAACCCTAAACACTAACCACACCCTACCACAACCCTAAACCCTAACCCTAAACCCTAAACCCTAACCTAAGAAACCCATAAACCCTAAAACCTACCCTAAACCCTAAACCCTAAACCCAAGCCTAAACCCTAAACCCATAACCCTAAACCCTATGCCTAAACCCTAAACCCTAAACCCTAAACCCTAAACCCGAAACGCCGTAAACGCTAGAAGCCTAAACCCTAAAACCTGGAAACCCTAAAACCCTAAACCCTAAACCCCTAAACCCTAACTGCCTAAAACCCTAAACCCTAAACCCTAACCCTAAACCCTAACCTGACCCGTAAACCCTAGAACCCTAAACCCTATACCCTAAACCCCTAAACCCTAAACCCGCTAACCACCCTACCTAAACCCTACCTGAGCCTAAACCCGGAAACCCTAAACCCTAAACCTACCCTAAACCCTAACCCCTAAACC